>VDFB02339784.1:0-23380 GCA_007258455.2 Sequoia sempervirens
TAAAGGAAAATTACACTACATAAATATTTAAAGTTTAGATATGTAGATATATATTTGAATTTGACAAATTTGGAATTGAATATATAAATCAATTTAAATAAATTTTACTTTTAAAATTTGGAGAGGACATTATAATTATTTTTTATACATTTTATATTAAACTCATAAAATCTTTTAGCTATTTGATTTGGGAGGATGAGCTTTAGGTTAAAATGTTTTTGGTTGAGAGCGAAGGATTAAGGGATATCCATTCTACCAAAGTTGCCTAAAGCACGATCTGAGCAAGACTTGATCCTTTGTGGGCTCCTTTAGAACTATTCAATTTCATCAATAGATTAATTTGATTATGATAGAAAATAAATATTTAAAGTATCGAGAAAAAAAGTTATGATCAATAGAGTTGTGTATAGACTTGGACAAGGCTACCTTGACTTTTTTGCATAGCCCTAACCTTAGATCTTCAAAATGTTGATACTTGTAATAAATGTTTACCTACTGGCATTTAAAGTAAGAAAAAGTGGTGGTTCTAAGAAGTATCATGTAGATTATTAAGCTATAATGTGGAAGTGTACTAACTTCTTCCTTGCACTTTGGCTAAACCCTTAGATAGAGTTTTTTTTACTTTTTGCATGGTCCTAACCTCTAGATTTTTAAAATTTTGGTGTTTGTAATAAGTGTGCCTATTGCTATCTCAAGTAAGGAAAAGTGTTGATGCTAAGAAGCATTGTGTAGGTTGTTAAGCTAGAGTGTGGAAGTGTACTAACATCCTCCTTGCACCTTGGCTAAGCCTTGAGTCTATTTTTTTTAACCTTTATACATGGGCCTAACCTCTAGACCTTCAAAACTATAATACTTGTAATGAGTGTTTGCATATTGCTATCTATAGTAAGGAAAGTGGTGATGCTAAGAAGCATCATGTAGATTGTTTATGTAGAATGTGTAAGTGTACTAACTTCCTCCTTGCATCTTGGATAAGCCCCAAGATTAAGTTTTTCTAACATAAAAGCATATATGTGTGTGTGTATATATGCATATGTATGTATATATACACACACACACACACAACAACAACAACAACAACTAATTACAAATTCTTAAAAAGTCTCATGACACACTAATTCCAAAGAATCAAAAAAATCTAAATGGAATAACAATAGAAAATCAACAAGAGAGAAGGAAACCTCCAAATGCCATACATAGGGCATAAGTATTTGTTGCCTCAAAGATTATACATGCTCTAAGTATCAAAAATAATGTTTGTCCTTGTGTTTAAAAACTAGATCAACAGAAAAACCATTTGAAAATAGTAATACTAAAGTTAATCATGGTGGAATATACAAAAATCACTAGAATAATCTACATAGAAACAAGAAACATAGAAGTAGGAATCATGAGTCCAAAGATGCATTGTAATCAGCATTCAAAAAATTACTAAAGTTTTTGCTCATCTCCCACATAGGGCAATCCTAGTCATTTATAGTATCAACCTTAATGACATTCCATTAGAAGTATATGTAGCCAAAAAAAATAGCAACATGATTTTCTTCCCTTGTAGTATGGTTCTACTTAACAACACCATGACGAGAATGTTGGTGTCTTTCTTACAATCATTCAACTACTATTGCTTGAAGTGAGAGGAATTTCTTTTGAAATTAATGATCAACCAATATTTTAGAGAGATTCTAGAATAATATCAATAAAATTTCTTTGCTTAGCTTGTAAAGGAGCTTGGTGAGTGGTCATAGTCTCCACAAAATTACAAGAACCAACGCCATGACCATCTACAAACCATAACTTAACTTTGTCATTGTAAACATAATAAAAACCTCCCATGCTAGCATTTATAGGATTATCTTTTGGAGTACCATCAACATTAATTTTAATCAAGCCCAATGGAGGGCATCCTTGTTGAGTAATTTAATAATCCTATGGTTTTTATTAGAAGAGGAAAAAGAGGGAGAAGCTATAGGAACACCAAGTCTCATTAGAAAATTCAATTCCCACCAAGAACTTGGTTGATAATCTTCAATCTAAAATTGGAAGTTTCTTTTGGATTGACTATTATTCCACCCCCAAACCTAACTTATATGTCTTGTTGTATAATTAAAATTCCTCTAATTTTACTCCCACCAAATATTCCAGCAAATAAAAACCAAGACTAATATCATGCAAAATATTAAGGGCTTTTAGCTTCAAAGAATATTATATCTAATTCACAAGGGAATCTTAGATAGACTCAAAATTATTCTATGAAAATTTCAATATATCACACCATAAACAATGAAGAAAAGTGGCAAAGGAGTAAGATAAAATATGCTAGTAGACTCTTCATCTTGAAGTCAAAGAACACATTTATTTGGACCAGTGACCCCTCTTTTCTAAAGAATATCTTGATGAAAAAAATCATCTCAAGCTACAAGCCACATGAAAGCATTAACCTTAGGCCAATATTTAGGATGCTATTTTCCAAAGCTCAAAGTTTTTAACTTCCAATTTATCTTCAAGAAGAGTTTTATAACTAGCTTGCACATTGTAAATCTCAGAACCTTTCAAACCTCATCCAAGGAAATATAAATGTATGTCTAAAGATACATTTAGGGATGCTAAAATATGAGTTAAATGATCGATGATGAAAGGGAATTGCTGAATTTTCCAAAGATATTTAGGTTTCCAATTCCAAATCTTCACATTATCATAAATGATTACATACTAAAAATAAAAAACATAAATCCAACCAACTTCAATAGATTTTTTTTTAATTTTATGAGATCACATAATTCCACATAAAGAGGGATATTTTGGTCCCATGCATCATCCTAGAAAAGAGCAAGGTCTCCCTTCCCCACAACACAAAAAAGGCCAACTTTAATTAGAATACTACCCAATTTCATAGTTTTCCATATCTGAGAACCTCTGCTAAAGGTCAATATCCTAAGGATAAAAGTATAATTCTCCACATTCAAGTACTTCAGGTTAATAATCCCCCATAAGTCCCACTCCTCCACACACCATATCCAACATAATCTAATAGAAAAATCTATATTATTAAGGAGAGAATATCTCATACCTAAACCACCCTTCTCTTTAGGTTGAGAAATCTTATCCCAATTAACCAAATGCCATTTTTTCTTGTAATTTCCCTTCCCAAAGAAAATTTCTCATGTTATGCTACAAATCATGGAGGATACCTTTTGGATTAGCAAGAGGCATAAATTAATAAATCAAAAGCGCTTGAATCATAGGTTTAAGAAGGATTATATGGCTAGCCAAAGAGAGGTATCTATATTTCTATAGTGATTGATATGCTACAAGTCACAATCTAACATAAAATTCTAATCTTCTTCCCAAGACAAGTAGGATAGATAGGGATACACAAATATTTGAAATGAGGAGAAGCAACTTAGAAATCAAGAAAATTAGCAATGTTCCTAAAGATGATAGTCAATATGGAAAAAGAAAGCTTGATACTTTTGTTCATTTAAGAGTTGACCATATGAACTATTATAAATTTTAAGAGCCTACTTAAGAGTAGTAGCTTCCTCGAGAGTGGAATTTCCCATAAAAGAAGTGTAATCCACAAACTAAATATGAGAAAGTGGATCCATACCCTACATAATGTGAAAGCTAAAAAATAGAGCCTATACACTTTAGGTGTTTTAAAAACCTGCCAAGTCCTAGAATGAAAAAGATATATGGA
Organism: Sequoia sempervirens; assembly: GCA_007258455.2. Lineage (NCBI taxonomy): Eukaryota > Viridiplantae > Streptophyta > Pinopsida > Cupressales > Cupressaceae > Sequoia > Sequoia sempervirens. The sequence goes on from VDFB02339784.1 coordinate 3,698, forward strand.
GAGATAGGATCACCATAATGTAGACCTATTTCAAAGGAAAAAAATAGTAGGAGAGCCATTTATAAACATACAAAAAATGTCAAGTACAACATGCCATTACCCATTGAATCCAATTATCATCAAAACAAAAAGGCACATAAGATATCTTCTAGAAATTTCCAATATATAACCCTATAATAAGCCTTAGAAAGATCAAGTGTTTTGAACATATAACCTTTCTTTTTAACATGCATAGAGTAAATTGATTCCTAGACTCTAAAAATACGTGATAATTTGTCAACCTTGAACAAACCTGTTTAGGATAAATGATAGAAGGAAGGAATTATTTCAACCTCTTAGTAATAGTTTTGGAGAAAATATTATAGATAGTATAATAGAGAGTTATGGGTTGAACACCAAATAATTAAGAAACATGATATTTTTTAGAAATCAAAGCTAGAAAGTAATTACTAAGGGATATTAACATTTTTTTGATGTAATTCCTCAAAAGTTTCTAAAATATCATCTTTTGATAATTGTGTGAGGGGGAAGGAATCCATCAGGAAAACGTGAAGGGAAACGATCAAATGCAATATTGAAATTAGAAATCTATCTAATTCAAAAAAACTTAATCTATCTTATTCCATCACTCATGAAATGTACAATCTAAGCTATTTGAATGAAATGAGATCCTAAGATATTCAAAACGAATTCAAACAAACAAAACAGAGATTACCATCCCATGTTGGAGTATATTTGCTTGATCTTGGGTTGTTCGTATCACTGCAAAGCCTCCATTTCTTACGTGCAAAAGCTTGATGAATGATGCTTGGTTGGTTGAAAAAGGTTGAAGCTCTATCAATGGTGATTGCGACAACACTTCGTTGCATAAGGTAAGTTGAAATTATGATCGTTACTTGTGAAGAGAAAGGCTTGTTTTATAGGAAAAGAGATTTTGAGTCAACGATCAGGATCGCATTGGAGAATATCCAGATCAACGGTCCACATGTGTTGAGAGGATTTAGACATGAGAAGATTGTGCAAAGTTAATTGCACAATTAGGGTGATTGAAGAATAGATTGGCTAGTCAAGGTTTTGATTGCTTAATTAGCAATTGATTGATCAGTTAGGGTTTAGTTAGGAATTAGATGGTTGAGTTAGCAAAATTAGATTGCTTTGTTAGAAATCCATGATTTTCTCAATCACAAAGTGGGTGAGGAATATTAATTAATTAATTTAATTAATTAATTCCATTTTGATTTTGATTTTGATTTTTGATAATTTGAATAGTTTGATTTAATTTATTCAAATTTTTAGAGGAAAGTGTGATAATTAAATTATTATGATTTAATAATTCAATTAATTTTGAGGAATAGGGTGAATTAGTGACTTAATCAAATAATTAGCATTGTTTGACTAATCGGGATGAAATAAGATAAGATTAGGACTTTATTAAATAAATGTAATTATTTAATTGGTCGAAATGATGAAACATGAATTAATCAAATAATATTTGTTTTATTCGATCAATAGTAGAATTAGGGTTTCTTGACTTTATTAAATAAATGGTATTCATTTATTTTGTCGAGAAATGATGAAAAAGTGAATTAATTAAATAAGGTTGTATTATTCAATTAATAGAGGAAATAGGGTTTCTTGACTTTATTAAATAAATGGTATTCATTTATTTTGTCGAGAAATGATGAAAAAGTGAATTAATTAAATAAGGTTGTATTATTCAATTAATAGAGGAAATAGGGTTTCAAATGTCGTTCAATGCCTTTCGATGCATTGTGAGATGTCGTGGGATGATTTCAAGATGATTCAAGATGTTTCAAGTTGATTTGGAGTTGATTCAGAGTCATTTTGAGTTGATTCAAAGTCATTTCGAGTTGATTTGGAGTCATTCTGAGACATTTCAAGTTGATTCAAAGTCATTCTGAGTTGATTCAAAGTCGTTCCAAGACATTCCAAGTTAATTCAGAGTTGTTCTGAGTTGATTCAGATTCGTTCTGACTTAATTCAGAGTTGTTCTGAGTCATTTCAGGTTGATTCTAAGTTGTTTTGAGACATTCTAAATTTGTGATAAGTGGTCACTCAATTTTACATGTCTACATTTTTTCCCTCTTTGATACAAAGTACTAGTTGCTTTGTTTCAAATATTTTTAAGATCAAGTTTTTTGAAAAAAAAATTATGCCCCACTATGCCCCAGTGTTTTGTGGAATGATGGTAGGAATCTATGCTGCCCCCTTGAGAGGTTGACCGAAAATTTCAAGTTTTGAGGTTAGGCTCACGACTTTGTTCTACTTCCATTTTGATGTGTTTAGGTCGCAAAATCAGGTTTATAGGTCCTTTGTTTCTTGTTTTGATGTTTCTCTAAGCTTCTATTTTGAAAGTAGGAAGTTCCTCAAGTAGAAATTAGGGTTTCTTGAGGCTTATATAGGAAATTTGTCTTCTAGATAGCTCATTTGTGCTTTGACTCTATAGATAATTCTTGTCTCTGGTTCTCTTGTTCTGTCAGTTTTTGAGGAGCAATGTTGCATTTTGATGGAGCCCCACATCGTTCTGAGCTCATTCAGGAGGTTGGACAACCTTCAGGTGTCGGTGGCCTAGTATGTACCTTCTCGCTTTCATTTTGTTTCGTTCTTGTGTTGCGTGTGCAAAGTTTTCTAGGTCAAAAGTGAAGTTTCTTGTTTTCTAAGCTTTTGCCTCAGTTTTCATGCTTTTTCCTGCTAAGAATCCACTCCTTTGACATATTTCCATTCCTTTTCCTATTTTCCACGCCTTTGACTGAGACCTTCGCCTTTGTTTTTGAGCATTTGCTTGAAAAGCTCGCCTTTGTCATGAAAGCTCAAATTGACTATTTGAGGTCCTAAAAGCTCACCTTTGACATATTTCCACAACACTCAAGCCTTAGGGTTTTTGAGTTTCATAACAAATCACCTCACAACACCATCATACCTTATGACCATTTGGTGACCTACAACTCTCATTCAACAACCAGGCCTTGTGGCACCTATTATTCAACCTAGCCTCACGCACATTAAAAGTGCCCAAAACGACATCATAAGTAGTTTGAGAACCTTCATTTTTGAGAAAAATGAAACACCCCACCAATTTCTCACCGCATCAATCATCTAAAACAAAGAGGAAGAAAAGGAAAACATATCAGTCGGAAGACCCATATTACTACCTCCTGCATGGCAATAGGTATTGAGTGCCCTTATGATAAGGTATTGAACACCATAAACCACCTCACAACACCCCCATACCTTATGACCATTTGGCGACCCACAACACCTGTTCAACAACTAGGACTTGTAGCACCAATTATTCAACCTAGTCTCACGCACATTGAGGGTGCACAAACCAACATCATAAATAGTTTGAGAAACTTTATATTTGAGAAAAATGAAACACCCCATTAGTTTATCACCACATCAATCATCTTAAATGAAGAGGAAGAAAACACAAAGATAGCAGTTGAAAGACATGTATTACTACCTCCCGCATGGCCATAGGTATGATCCTCTTGGAAATATAAACCAAGTGACCTTATGATAGGGTTTTGAGTATCAAAACATCCCCAAAACATGTTGATCTATTACCCAAATTAATCTTATCAAGGGTCACAACATCAAATAGGGCAACAACATCAAGGATTTCAAAATCACCATCAAGGAATAAATCCAAAACATCAAATTTCCCTAGATAAAATTGAGAGAGATCTTGAGGAAATTAAATGAAAATGAAATACAACATATCATCAACGTCTTATTCAAGGTTGGAACATTACATATCCACAACAAACATACATTATCCCACAAACAATTCAATATCCACATCAACAACACTTCCAATATCCGCAATATCAAGAAGTTTCACAACACCAAGGTGTACATCAAATGCAATGTCAAAACATACCTCGATTGACATATCAAGGGGTTCAACAAAATCAAGAGAAAAACAATCAAGAAAAACCACAAAGGAAAGATTACCAACTAGAAAGAAAATTCACCCCTTTGGGAGAAACTTTAGAGGTAACCATGCATGAATTGGTACAATAGGAACTTATCAAAATCAACTATAGTCCAACTTATGGTGAACCAAACTTTAAACTTCCTTGGTATAACAAGTACGAACAATGTGAGTTCCAAAAAATAAAGGGTCACACAACAAACATATGTGCTACACTAAAAAATCTCATCCAAGACCTTATTGATCAAGGAGAAATAGCTATTAACTTTCAAGGCTCAAACACTAACGAAAACAATGAAAATGTCTCAACCTCAAAAATTGAAAGCAACAATCAAGAGCTATCTATCACTAATCACATTGACAATGTCTCTACATCATCCAGTGAGCAAGAGGACATATGTCAAGAATTTAATCCCAAGCATGATCAAAATCAATCGCCCAAGTCTGGCAATGATTTAGTCCAAGATATATTGACATCATCCAACCTCATGGTAGTACATGTATTGAGGATTAAGAGACTCTTAATCCAACGCTTATGCTCTATGCAGAAAAGCTAAGCCAAGAGCTATCACCCATATGCCCACAATTTGAGGAAATCCAAGGTTCTTTTATAGGAAATCCTTTCTTTGAAATTGATCCATGTCAAGAATGTGAACCAAAGCATGTCGAAGATGATACCACACAAAGTCAAGATCAAGGATCCCTATCACCAAAATATTACAATGACTTGGTAGATATCTTCCAAGATATCCAATGCTTTCCAAAAGAATAATAAATACATATACCGAGCACACATACATCTACCCATGAGATGCTTACTCCTAATGGACATGTAGATGATCTTCATCCAAAACAAGAGTGCCATAATTTTGATGAAATTACCAAGGAACAAGAGTCACCTACTCTTAACATCTTTACACATAATCAAAGCACAAAATCTATAGACCTATCAGAAAGTGATCAAGAAGAATAATTGAAATTAGAAACATCCTCCAGGTAGGTTGAAGACATCAAGCATGAAAATATGGAGCAGAGTATCTTAAAATCAACAAAGATAAATAGTAATCCTGAGCAATAGAGCAATGGGTATACAACAGTCAAAGGAGCACTAAAATGTTTTAAAGGGCCATTAGAATATGATATTTCATAGGATCAAGTTTAAAATATCAATCAAAAAGTTGTCCCACATATGGAGGATTCTACCAATGAAAAAGCTATCACATTTGAAGATCCACAACAGAGAAAAGAAGGATTAGCATCTTGTTTCCAAGGTAAATAAAATACTATTGCAAATAAAAGTTTTCAACAGATGCATTATCAAGACAAAGGATTAGGCCTGCATGAATAGGGTATCTTAGCACTAGTGCAAATTATTGACAATCCTAAGCATCAAGGTCTTGGTTATTCAACAAGTAAAGGATCTAAATGTATCAGTGATAAGTCTATTATACTGGGGGCAACTTTATCTAATGCAAGCATCAACATAGAGAGCATGAAGAGTCCTTATGATGAAATTGCTACCAACACTACAACTAGCCATATCATGAATCGTCATCCACACATATTTCCACCCTCTTATTGAGACCAACAACAAGATAAAAAGCCATACCTAAGAATGAAATGATTCATTGAAGCAAAAGAATCAACAAAGCAAAATGGACAAGAAAAATTCGAATGGATAAAAAAACAAAAGCAAGAAAATCATCCCTATCAAACTCCATTAGTCAAAGAAATAATGGGGCAAAATTAAAAAGGGAAGTTCATCCATCAAAAAGGTCCAAAAATGCAAAAGAAAGCTTCAAGAGAAACCTACAAGGTATATCAAGATGTTGGTCCCAATCAAATCTCCATATCCACCCATCATTGCTCATCATCCCAAGTTTGGAGAGTCAAAGGTTCCAAACTATCAACCAATCCATCTAAAAACCATATCCCTCAATGCATTTTGCCATCCATGATATCCAAATCTCACATTGACCATGTGTTGGCATCAAATATTTATCATAAGGACTCTAAGGGCACTCTATCACAATGTGCACATCAAGGTAATGTTAACTCTGGTATCAACAAGGAAGATGAGAATTATTAGGGGTTACATTCAAGCGCCCGTATCTTAGCAAAACAACTCCTCCAAGCAGTATATTGTTGGCACGTCATGACAACATCAACAACCATATCAACACCAACAATGTCTACATCAACACAACCAGGTGGTTCAACATGAGAAAAAAATCATCAACATGATGAAAACTTGGTAAACAGGCATCTTGTGTGACATCAAAATCAATTAAAAAAAATAGAAAAATCAAGGAAATAGTCAAGAGAAAAATCCTCCTCCAGTGAAAACCACTATGGTGGCACTTTGGACAAGTACCATGATGAAAACCTAGAAAAAAAGCATCATGTGTAGAATCGAGCATCTACGTGCACCATTTTAGGGGGAAGCATCTCACCATATCCATAATAAATCCCATCCATTTTTATCCAACACATCTTGATCTTGACAAATGTTTGGTGTACACTTTACACTTGCTTACGAAAAACATCTTGACATGGGTCACTATAATTGGTCCTATCCTATCTAGCATTATTTGAGCTATGATACATTTTCCAAAGGGGCATACTCTATTCAAACATGTTATCCTATCACAAGATAACCCATTATCTACATTGCTAGACACTAGGGGCAAGTACTTACATCTTGCTTTAGAATAAATCTTGATATATGTCTTCTAGCTCACATGGTGATATAGGCATTGTCGAAACAAGAAGGTGTGCCACATGGTACCCTTCCCAATTTGTCCCAACAACAAGGTATACCACCAACGCACTACCAGGGTAACCTTCAAAATAGTCCATCCTGACAACAAGGTGTGCCACCAATGCACTACCAAGGTAACCTTCAAAGATACCAACAAACGCAGATTATTCCTTCACTTGAAAATTATAAGATATCAATAGTTACTTGAACCCCACAACTAGTTCAAGTAAGCTTTTCCACAACATATCCTCTAGAAAAGCACAATGAAATATCAATCCTAGTTTTCAATATCTTACACCCCATGCAAGAGGGTAAAAATCCACGAATAACAAGGTATCCCACCAACGCACTATTAGGGTAGCCTTCAAAATAGTTTGTCCCAACAACAAGGTATACCACCAACTCACTATCAGGATAGCCTTAAAAACTATTCATCCTAACAAAAAGGTATACCACCAACACACTATTAGGGTAGCCTTCGAAACAATTCATCCCAACAACAAGGTGTACCACCAACGCACTACTAAGGTAACCTTCAAAGATACAAACAACATGGATTATTCCTTCACTCAAAAATTCTAATATATCAACAGTTACTTGAACCCTACAGCTAGTTCAAGTAAGATTTCCTGCAACATATCCTCTAGAAAAATAAAGTAAAATATCAATCCAAGTTTTCAGTATCTTACACCTCAAGCAAGAGGGTAAAAATCCAAAAAATCAGCTAGAAAACCCCAAGCAAGAGGGTAAATATCCAAAAACATCTAGAAAACAACAAAAATAAAAAATATTTGAAAAACATAAAAAATAAAACAACATCGTGGGGTTATTCCTTCACTCAAATAGTTTAAGATATCAACAGTTGCTTGAACCCTATAGCTAGTTCAAGTAAGCTTTTCCACAACATATCCTCTAGACATAGAAGTGGAATATCAATCCAAATTATCAATGTTGTTTACCCAAAAATAGTTTATGCTTTGAGTCAAACGATCGAACTACATGGTCTTTGTGTGTACAACATAGACAAGGCTCATTAGCCCCTGAGACCCTAGGTCAATTCCCTTAGGTTTCCAACATACTTTATTTCAACTTAGTAAAAAAAACTAAATCCAAAAATAGTCAAAAGATCAAAAACACAAAAAAATCCAAAAAAAGTCAAAAGATGCAAAATCCAAAAACATTCACAAAATAGAAAAGGTGAAAAAAATTCAAGCAAACCAAGCAAACCACGAGCCTCTACGTGTAAAACGTAGGCAAGGCTTATCTTTGATGAGCCCCCAAGGCCCTGGGTTAGTCCCTAGAAAATAGCAAAAACAACACCATAAAACTTAGAAAAATAAAAAAGACTCATCCTGTCCATCAAAATCCGCAATAAAACATCACCCATAATAAACAAATCATCACACTCACCCTTTGACAAAACAAACAAAGAAACAAAAAAAACATCAACAACTAGAACTTTCAAGCAAATAATCACAAAACTTTGACTATAAAAAGTTGAAAACAAAGCCAAGTATCAACTACCTATCTTTTTGACAAGTCCCAACAACATCCTGATATATGTCTTAATGAATTTGTTCCTACGATAGACATGATCAACAACAAATAATAGCCCCACCCCAAATAGATATGGCAAGTGATATTATCTTTTTATAGTCTTATCTTTTCGATTTATTTTATTAACTCATTCCCAGGATCTCTCGAGGATGTCCATAAGGATTTAGAGAAGGGATGGGGGCAATTGAGCATCATTTCAGTTTGTTGTTTGTGGATAGTCTTGTTATACTACTATGGAAAATACTTGCTTTGTTCTATGTGTGGAAGTCATTTTTGGAACATTTCGTGTAACAGTGACATGTTAGGTTCTTAATACCTCTTGTGTTACTGGTCTGACATGTTTTAAAGCTTCTCACCCATACACTCTAACAAGGTTTCCATATGTTTGGTATGAGCAAGAATACTCTTTGTTTGTAAATTTAAAGTCCATGCAATAAATACAAAGTCACCTTGGTCATTAATATCCTGGTGCATCATATTTATTTTCTATATCAAAACAAATTTTTTAAACTGCAAAGTCTCTAAAGCAAAGCAAAAGCAACTCATCAACTACTAACAAATATCACATTTCTATCTCATCAATATTTCTTCTAAAATTAACATCACATTTCTATCTATCATCAATGTTTCCTCTAATTAACATCATTTTTCTATCAAATCACCAACATTTATTCTAAGTGAAAATCTACATAGCAATATCATTAGTACCATTCTACATCCACAATATCGGCAAATGCAACAAAAAGAGTCAAAAGTAAGGGTTTTGAGAAAATTCTTAGAAAGCACCAAGCAAAAGCAAGCTTTTCAGACAAAAGCGAGCTTTTCAAGAAAAAGGCGAGGAAACAAGGGCGTGGAAATAAGTCAAAGGCGATGATCTCTATCAAAGGCAAGCTTATAGGACTTGAAACAGTAAAAAAAGTGAGCTTTCTAATTAAAGGTGAGCTTTTAGGTCAAAAGCTCAAAACAAAAGTGAAGATTCTAGTCAAAGGCATGTAAATGTTTCAAAAGCATGGAAATAAGTCAAAGACGAGGGTTTACAACATGCAAAGGTGAGAAAAACGATGCAAATGCTCAAATATCATCAAAACTTCGCTATTGACTGGTAATAAGGACTTTTTCTACTCTATCTTCAAACGACCATATCTTGGTCATATGAAAGTATTTTTCAGTAATTTTTTTAAAAAATGGGGTATAATTTCACGATCTTTGCAATGGTGTAGGTTTTTTTTAGTTTTTCTAATTTAAAAACACTTAATCTATCTTATTCCTTTACTCATGAAATGTACAAATCTATGCTATTTGAATGAAATGAGATCCTCAGATATTCAAAACGAATTCAAACAAACAAAAGAAGAGCTTACCATCCCATGTTGGAGTGTATTTGCATGATGTTGGGTTGTTCGTATCACTACAAAGCCTCCATTTCTTGTACACAAAAGCTTGATGAACGATGCTTGTGTTTGAAGAAATGAGGAAGCTCTATCAATGGTGATCTTGACAACACTTCGTTGCATAAGGTAAGTTGAGATTTTGATCCATATTTGTGAGGAGAGGAGTTTGTTATAGAGGAAATGAGATTTTGAATCAATGGTCAAGATCGCGTTGGAGAATATCCAGATCAACAATCAACATGTGTTGAGAGGATTTAGACATGAGAAGATTGTGCAAAGTTGATTGCACAATTAGGGTGATTGAAGAATAGATTGGCTAGTAAGGGTTTTGATTGCTTGGTTAGCAATTGATTGATCAGTTAGGGTTGAGTTAGGAATTAGATGGTTGAGTTAGCAAAATTAGATTGCTTAGTTAGCAATCCACAATTTTCTCAATCAAAAAGTGTGTGAGGAATATTAAATAATTAATTCCTTTTGTGTTTGATTTGATTTTTGATAATTTGAATAGTTTGATTTAATTTATTCAAATTTTGGAGGAAAGTGTGATAATTAAATTATTATGATTTAATAATTCAATTAATTTTGAGGAATAGGGTGAATTAGTGACGTAATCAAATAATTAGCATTGTTTGACTAATCAAGGCGAAATAAGATTAGATTAGGACTTTATTAAATAAATGTTATTTATTTAATTGGTGGAAATGATCAAACGTGAATTAATCAAATAACGTTGTTTTATTCGATCAATAGTAGAATTAGGGTTTCTTGACTTTATTAAATAAACAATATTCATTTATTTTGCCGAGAAATGGTGAAAAAGTGAATTAATTAAATGATGTATTATTCAATTAATAGAGAAAATAGGGTTTCAAATGTCATTTGATGTTGTTCGATGAGTTGTGAGATGTCATGAGATGTTTTCGAGATGTTCCAAGTTGATTCAGAGTCGTTATGAGTTTATTCAGAGTCATTTCGAGACATTCCAGATTTGTGATAAGTGTTAAGTCAATTTTACATGTCTACAATAATATCCCAAAAATATTGAAAGAACTCAATAGGAAAACCATATGGACTTATATTTTTATCATAAAATAACCTTATCTAGTTCATCCATAAAAACAAGGCCATTAAGGAAGGAATTATCATGAGGGGAGATAAGTCTAGGAATATAGTTCAAAATAATGTGTCTATTACCAACATAAAAAATAGTTGGGGCTTTGATCAACTCATGAAAGTGAGAAACAAATTCTAATTAAGAATCTTGAATGGATTTAATCCTAGACCCATCCTCTCATTTAAATATCCTTAAAATCATTATCATGTTTGTGTGCCACATTAGAGTGATGGAAAAATAATAATTCATATCTCATGCATGTAACCATTTATCACTAGATTTTTTTCACCAAATGATTTTGTTTTGTAGCTTTATCTTTTCCAATTCATTTAAGAGTTAAGAATGTATAATTAAGACATCCTTACATAAGCTCTCTTATTGAATACAATAATGGATCTTTGCCAAGTTTAACAAAATATTTCCACATGAGGAATAATTCCATTTTTAAAATTTTTTGTTTAACAAAACATAATTTTTAGACTAAAACATACAAATTTATGCCATGATGTGGTTAACATTTGTTAAGAAAATTCTTCAAACCATTTCCTACATAACCCTATGAGATAAAAACATGCATAAAATATTACAAAATAACCATAATACAAAGATAAAAGACATACCATGAGATTATACACAATATATACCTTGAAAAAACCCTCATGAGGGAAAAAACCATCCTCCAAAAGTACCCACACTCAATGTATTATTCAACAATGAAACATTACAATACACTTATAGAGATTCTAAAACATCAATATCCTCCAATGCATCTTCCATGTTTCCAATCATAATGGGTAACCATGCAGCCACACATCCCATGTGAGTAAAATTTCAAACCTTTGTCACACTTTGCACCAACAAAATGGTTTCTAGTGAAACATTTTTTGCTAATTTTTTTTTAGCTAAAACCATGTGGCGCATATGAGGATGACACATTTTCAGGGGAGAATATTTCACTTGATTTTTTTGGGTGAACAAGCTTTGAGCAAAACCTATCAAAGTAACATAATTAAAGGAAAGAATTAGCATTTTTCCAAAACAAAGTCAAATGAAGTGCTTTCACCCTTAAGCACCAACTTCCTAAAGCCAAACAACCAACCAACCATCCATTGAGCCAGCTAGCTAGTCATCTATCAAGCTAGCCAATTCCCTCTCACCTAGGTCGATCTTATTTACCTCCTAATTTTATACTATATTATATATACACATGTTTTGAAATATTAATATTAATTAAAAATTATGATAAATAATTTAAAATAAACCATAAAATATTAAAAAAAACTTAAAAAATATGATAAAAATACTAATAAAAAACTATTGAAACCTAAAGATTATCCTCTACACATTTCACAAAAATCTAAATATTTCTCAAAAGTTCAAAAAAGTTGAAAATATGGGTCAAAATATCAACTCACGACATATACAAGCTCACTTCACTTTGGCTCTTCCTTTGTGTTGGTACCTCATTTTCATGAGTCTTATCATTGCTTTTTTTTTCTCCAAAGTTGTGCATTTGACCCTATCCACCATCTATTGATAACCAATCTAAGAAATATCTATTTGGGTCCTCTATGTTGAGTAATCATCTAAGGATATTCATTCAGAATGTTTTCATCATATATCCTTAGTAAAGTTTATTAAAGGGTACTTTTGTTATCAATGCCTTGTAATTTGGCCTTCCTTTAGGTGATTTTAGACACATTTGGTGTTTCATACTTTCTCATCCAACATCACTATCAAACCTATCATCATTGGCATTCCTTTCCCTTCAACTCCCATTTCTCCATATAAGTCATTTTTTATAAATTTTGGGATATTGAGTTTGGCCATCCATACATGTCTTTCCTCAAATGTCCAAATTTTTCCCAAAAATCCAATTTTTAAAATTTTGGAGTTTCAAACTTTCTCATCTCAACATCACTGTCAAAATGTTCATCTATGGAATTCCTTTTCCCCCAACTCCCATTTTCCCCTCTAAGACCATTTTCCTTAAATTTCAAGATTCCAAGTTTGGTCATCCATGCATGAGTTTCCCCAAAATCCACTTTTCCAAATTTTAGGGTTTCAAAATTCATCATCTCAACATTCCTATCAAACTTGTCATCCCTAGCATGCATTTCTCCCCAAATATCCTATTCTATTTAAGCCCCTTTTCCCTTAAATTTTTAGATTATAGGTTTGCTCATTCAGGCAAAGTATTTCCTCAAAAGTCACCTTTTTTCCCAAAATACTCTTTTCCAAAAACTTTAGAGTTTCTCATCCTAGCATCCTTGTCGAACCTATATCCCTAACATGCCTTTCCTTGAAACTCCCATTTTTCCCCTCTAAGCCCCTTTTCCTTAAATTTTGGGATTCTTTGTTTGGTCCCCCACACACGCCTTTCTTCCAAAGTCCATTTTTTACCTAAAAACCCACTTTTCAAATTTTAGAATTTTAGAATTTCTCCTCATGGAATCCATGTTAGAATTTCCCTAATTGGAATTTCAAGTCTCAAAACTCTACCACTAAAATAAAAATCCCAACCCACCTCCCTGCACAACCTAGGAAGCCATCAATTTTCTTAAAATATACATTATTTGACATATGAAGGCTCTCAGATACCTTTTAGTAATTGTGGATCTCTTTGAAACATGAATGGTGTACAAAAAAATATGGTTGTTGATTTCAATGGAATGGTTTTAAGTGTATGTCCATGTGAGGTGGTGGTACTTGCAAAATTTTAACTTTCCTAGTGGCGTCTTGACTTTTTGAAATTTTGAAATCTAGATGAAGTGCAAATGGGTATTAATAACAAAATCCTTGCATCTTTCTTGTATTTTCTCATTGACCGATTATCGGGATTACCTCTTGCTTAGGCTATGTTCATTATGTATCGAATCCATGCATTCATCAACCCTATCTTACTAGTTTGATCTAGTTTTAATTACATCATAAGTTTCTAAGCCTATGCCTTTCTATGTAATCAAATTCTTGGCCCATTTTGTCTAAGTGCTCACTTAAGAGATAAATCCCGCACATGTTGCAATACAAACACTTAAACTGTATGCACTTAGCAAGTGGCCCCCACCAATTTTCATGCCTTTTCTACATTCTATATGAATGAATGAAATATTTTAATGATGTCCACGAGACTAAACAGTCTATGGGACCAAGACACAACTTAATTTGTTTTCATGCTCTTTTCTAAGTCGGATCTCCTGCTATTGATTTTGACTAAGGGAGTGAAGGTCCATGAAATCAAGACACAATCTATGAATATTCTATATTGAATATTTTACTAAGGGAATGAAGGTCCATGAAATCATGAAAGATGGACAAGTGTCACAAGCATAAAATGTTTCTAGGGTGTGTAAGGCATTTCAAAGAGAGTTGCATATAAGTGTCATGGAATGGTGGCACATGGCAGGTGGTTAAAATAATTCTACGAGTTTGTGGGCCCATCACGATACATCACCTCACACGATGCAAATTAGCAAAAAGAAACTGCATTGTAGTAGTCCTACGTGGATCAATCCTATTGGCTAGAAAATTGTCAACATACTCTTGAAATGGACCGAGTCACTACCCATGATTGATCTTGTACTTCCATCACCAGATGGGAAGCTCACATTCAAAATTGATAAAATGGGTAGCTAGATGAGCTACCCTCATGCGAAAAAGGAGTAATGGTGAAAATGACAGATGAAAGATCAATCTTTATGTGGATTGCATTCATAAATGTCACAATTCAATTTGAGTGGTCATTCTACTACATATTTATTTGACATAAATTTTAAAAAATCCATAGAAATCCACTCATTCCACATCAACTTGAGCTCCCAAAAGGTTGAAGAACAGGTACACATTTCTCTGATAAAATTCACCATAGTTACAATCCTAAAATTCAGAACTGAATTCCATGTATCTTGTTATGTCCAAAAGGTTTTAAACTTTATAATTCCATGCAAAGTTTTTATTTGAAACCAATATGAAATTATGAGTTGATCAAGTGAGTGCACCTCTACTTCTAAGAGACCTCTTGAGGAAGATGTTTTGGTCCAACTTCCAAGTTCTTAAAAAGGACCCCTTTATCCTCATGGATTTGCTGCAGTTGATGGTATAATTGAGAATTCCAGAGAGTGAAAGGATGTTGAAATCCCTCTTATTGGGTGGGAATTGTTTGTGCACTAGTATGGAAAGAGGAATCTCCATGCTCCCATTTCTAATGTATGGACTTATGACCTAGAAAAGCTAGTTGTCCCCAATATTTTCATAAATGTAGATTTTACCAAACATTTTTTTGCAAGATATGATGAAAATGTAAGCATAATTAGGGCAGAAAATGGGACTGGATTAGCAGAAATTGATAAGGAGTTCAACTCTAGAGTCTTCAAACTCAACGTGGCTACAAACAAGGTTATAATTCTTGATTCTTTCAATCAGAAATACCAGCAAGACATTAGCAGTTTTAGGGTACACTGGCTCCTGAGGTTTAGGGTGAAGGGTTTTAATGGATAATCTAAAAGAATCCTTGAAAATGAATTGGAGCCCTTCATCTTGACCTCCTTTGAAGATTACTTCATTAAGATGTACTATGAATTATGTCAAGTATTGGGGGAGATGTACAGACAAGAATGCTAGTACATCTTAACTATATGGATGTAGATATTCAAAATCCCTTGATCAACAGTGAGTTTGAATTTTCCAACTTCATAGTTGATGCCATCCACAAGAATCTTGTAGAAATTAAAAGAGATGTCAAGGTGGTAAATCTTAGGTGGTACTCTCTTTTGTGCCACATATTCTTATATGTGGGGAGATGTCATTAGAATAAATCCATGTAGATTAACATGAAAGATGAGAAGGGATAGCTTCTCCTTGTATAGTGTTGGACTTACATTTGGGACAAACATTGCAATACGTCTAGCTATGTCATTTTTGAAATCTATTTAATAAGGGAAATCCTTTCACGTTTGGGTGTTCCTAAGGTCAGACTGCATAAGGAAATTTTGGATTTCCTTAGACCTAAGGACAAAAGGCCAGAGCTAGGATTCTAGTATAATTGGGGAGATTATTATCTCCACACCAAATTCATTGTCATTAGAATATATGTGTTCCCTGTGGGTCCCCATGTGCTACTAATGACAAATGAACAAGACAAACAAGTTTCATCAAAGAAACAAAAGAAGGGATCATTCTTCCATTTATCTGCCACCCTTTTTATTTCATTGCTACAAGAGAAGGTTTGGATAAATTATACCAAATGCTTCAGGATTATAGAATGTATCAAGAAAGGATCAAATATTGTGACCCTAAAGGATTCATCAACCAAGTTAGGGAAAGAATCAAAAGGTCAACTTTCCATCATCAAATTCATTTTAGTGAAGTTGCTTTGAGGAATTGTAGAGATGAGAAAGCAGATGTTGATAGAAGGGTGAAATGATCCAATCACCAAGATTGAAATGATCCTAAGAAATTTTGATATAATTGTTGGTAAAGCCCCAACCTTGGAAGAGAGACCGGCACATCGACCTAAGATAAATCCTTTTGTCTTTCTTATTGCTAGAAGACCTCAAGGGCCTGTTATTAGGGAGGTTGTTCCACTAATCCCACCACAAGTTACACCCCCTTCTCCCCCTCATATGTTAGTATCTCCTCCTCATGTAATTCATGTAGATTCTCCTCCAAGAGAACAACCTCAAAAGAATATGAGAATAGAGAAACCATCATTGGTTGACTATCCATTTGGTCATGATGAGGAGGAAGATGTTCAAGTGACCATTGAAGAAGTGCATCAACATATGCCTTCTCCCCCAAGGGAAAATATTGTTGGAATTCTCCAATAGAGATTTATGATAGATGTGGCAATGGGGAGAGATAATCTTAATGGTGTTAGAGAATTGGCATGTACAAAATTCATCTTTGATGATGAATTTCTTGTCAAAAAGGGAAAAATTGTGTACAAGAATTGAATTGGAAAAGGCAGGAGTACCTCAAGAGTAGTATAAATATATTACCAACAAGGTAATGGTAAAGATGAATTTTGATTCCATGAAAATTACTCTAGAGGAAGGAAGAAGAATGGTGAGAGATAGTGGGTTGTACAATTATCTTTGACACAATCAGAAGGCAAGATGAGGAGGTCTTTTCTTTTGAGGATTAGGTTCAACTAGCACTATTAGGATCAAGATTCAACCCAAAATGGGAAACCCTTGCAATATGGACCCTATCCCCAAATGCAAATAAACACCCTAGGTTGTCGAGGCATCATAGGACATGAAGGGGAGTTTAATTGTAAAGAGGGTATTAGATACCTCTACCCCTGAAGCTGCCCCATTGATGGTAGATGTTGCCAAGTTCAATGAGGTAACTACTCAGAGATTGTAGAATGAGTATAATACATCATTGAAAGATCATGTAGTGCTCACTAGAAAATACAACAAATTGAAGATTCAGGAGGCTTAGGAAACACTTCCTCAACTTGATACACAGGATATAGGTTCCTCTTCGACAACACCTCTAGATGACATAATAAAATAAATTGAAGAAATCAAGGATAAAATCCAAATCATGGAGGAGAAAATGAGGAATGCTCAAAAGACCCAACATGAGGAGAGATTACATTTTGTGTCAAATATTTTGGGACATGAATGTCTAAAGTTTTGAATAGATTGGAAGATTCTCATGCAATGTATACCAATCTCAAATGTGCAATTTTCAGAGTGGATGGGTACCGAGATAGACTTAGAAGTATTAAGAATAAGTAGGTCCCTCAACTTATGGCTTTGCAGGTTATGTATAAAGGGTCTACATACACAGATGAATCTCCAAAGGAAATTATTCCTACCTATAGCATGGCCAAGGTGGTAAGATAAATGTAGGAATATATGGGTAAGTTAGTTGAAAACACACAAACAAAGCTCAAATATTTTGACAATATTGAGACTAGGATTTTTCCTCGCATCATGAAAGAAGATGGGGAGCTAAAAATTATTGATTAATGGAAAGATAATTTTAATGCTTTAGTCCCCACCCTTTCATCCCTAATATGCAACTTAACAAAAAAATTGATACAAACATGTTTAGTACTTATTTAGATAAATAAATTAATACAGATCATAGTATAAAGGCCTTTTGCAAGGAGACCCATATAGTTTTGGATACCAAGTATAGACAATACTTGTATAATGTTGACCTACTTCTTGCACACCAATGGCCACTTGAAGGAATGCATAGGGCCTGGGATGAAAAGTGTAATCAACTACCTTGAATCTTAGTTGTCAGAGAAATCTTGGCAAATAAATAACAATTTTGTGATTTTGAAGATGTTGCTAGAGTAGGGTACTTCTCAGATCAATTGGTATTTTACTAGAGTATGTATACACAACATTGATGATAATAAAGAAAAGGACATGATGGGAAATTTGAGTTGTGTTTCAATCAAATCCCACCAACCAACACTACTGGATTTGACACCATTTTCCGACGGGCGTTCGTTGGTCGTTCGAAAAATCTCTGTCGGAAGAGCGACGCAATGGCGAAAATCTTTTCGTCACTGTTTTTTCGTCGGAAGGCCGACGACAAATTAAACGTCGAAATAACGGCGAAGAATCGTCGATCGGCAGCATTGTGAAATACCTCGGGATTTTGTCAGAATATCGACGAAACCTTTGTTTATCCACCGACGAATTACACCTGAAGTTTGTCGTCGGTTTGACGAAATGGGCAAGCAGTAGCGTGGAAACAACATGCAACGTTCGTCGAAATAGTGACGAAATACTAAAGTAGTAGCGTCGAAAGAACACCAAAAGTTCGTCGAATGTGTGATGAAATAGGCAAGTAGTAGCGTCGGAACAACACTAAAAGTTCGTCGAAAGTGCGACGAAATTAGCAAGGAGCAGCGTCGAAACAACGCGAAAAGTTCATCGACTTTGTGACGAAATTAGCAAGGAGTAGCGTCGGAAGAACACTAAAAGTTCATCGAAAGTGTGACGAAATGGGCAGGGAGTGGTGTGGTGGCAACTCCGAAATATCGTCGGAATGGCGACGAAATGGGTAGGGAGTTACGACGAAACCGTCGTCGCAGCTATAGAAACTTCGTCGAGCCTTTCTGTTGATTCGTCGGTGGTTATGTATATATATATTCGTGGAAATGTACCATTGCGGAGACTGACGACTGATCATACATACAGACTGCATATCGGTTTGATGCTTTAAACGATGCATTTCTTATATTGAAAAGTGCATTACCTTATTGAGCTTCTCTTTGTTTTGAGTATAGTTTAATATTCTCTACTTAACAAGGCCAACCACGTGACGGTGGAAGCTCATTTGCCCCCCCCTCACATCACTCTCAATTCCCGATACCCAATCATATAACATTAATCATTGATTCATCCATTAATAACATATAACATTCATTCATTCATCCATTAATAACATATAACATTCATTCATTCATCCATTAATAACATATAACATTCATTCATTCATCCATTAATAACATACTTTCAGTTTTTACATATTATCAAAAATATGGTTGTCATGATATGATTACAATCACTTTTTTTTTTGTTTCTTTTTGAAAGCTACATAAAGCTGAAGTGGAGTATCATTTTCTAAATCAATATTTGTCCCCCCTTTAGTTATTACGCCCTGCGTGATCTTAATGTGCGGCGTAGTCGTGCGCTCATGGCATTGGGCTTGAGGGTCTATTTGCGATAAGAAGAAATGTTAATTGATATGTTTTATTATTATTGTTACAGGTAGTTGATTAAAGAACATTAGAGTGGTTCTCTTTGCAGTGGGTCCCACATCATGTTCTTGAACTTTGTTATAGACTCGCTGAAATCACGATCAGGTTGAAACATGAAAGGTTACATTAATTAATACACCGATTGAAATTAAATATGTTTAGAGAACA